>FWPY01000064.1:900000-912220 GCA_900174645.1 Sonneratia alba | reverse complement strand
GAAGATGTTTGTTTGATGTTCTCCTACTCGGATCACTGTACGCTCATTCTGAGCTAATACGTGCAAACGAACGCCGACTGTGATGGAAGGGAAGGCATTTATTGAGATAAAAAGGTCGACGCGGTTTGCGCGAATGCTCTAAATGATTCATGATAACTTGACGGATTGGGCAGTCGCGTGCCGGCGGACAGCATTTCATTTTGCCGGTATAGTAACTTTTGATGGTTTTTTTGTATGGGGCTATTGTTAGAGACCTGAGCTCAAGACCGGAGAATTGCGTACCACAAGCCGTACTGGGGTAAGTGGTCGTGCTAGCCTGCACGGGAGATGCACGGGGCTGTCTCAGTGCGAGGTGTTAAGAGGAATTGGTCAGCAGTCCATAAGCAGGGCAAGTGTGGAGATGGATCAAAGCATGGCGCTGGAGGCAGGTGAGAGGAACAAACCGATCAAAGGAAGAGTGATGCTGAGGGACCAGATTGTGGGCAGAAGTGCACCAGGCAGAAGTGGTGCGAATGCGAGGGTGGGCATTGAGGATGCCCAGACAAGGCATGGTGCAAACTCTAGGGGTCGTGAACCTGATAAAAAGCAAAGGACTCTAGGAGTGCGCGATAACCACAAGCCGGCAGACGTAAGGGAGGGCAAGGGAGTTGAATATCTGTGGAGCTGCAGTAGTCATTGACATTGCCCGAGCACCGGTGGCGACGCAGCATCTCGTTCAGGGACGCGGGCTGGATGGGTCCAAGCCAGGGGCGTTCAGTGCGAGACGTGATCTAGAAGGAGATTCAATGGACGTGGATCCTAGCGGAGGATGATGCGGGTTTGAGGGAGGCTTAGCTGGCACCAAGTCGATCCGAGCGAAGCATTGGGAAAGTTTTCTCGGGAATGGCATTATCTGTTTATGGAAACAATCCTGGAGGGATTGGACGGCTGGAACTGAGGGGTGAATCCAGGGATTCAATAGATGTTAGTTGGCATATGGGGCTCGCAGGCTCCTCTATATAAAAGGGGGGCAGTCTCATTCTGAAGAGAGACACCAAGAAAACGAGCAGAGGCAGCGAAGCCAGCAGAGCCAGGCCACTCAGGGCAGTCAGGAGGCACAGAGGGCGCCGAGATTCCAAGGAGTGAAGCAAGCGGACGCAGATCGTGTTCTAAGAGAAGGCAAAAGATGGGCGTGCAAGCAGCGCGAGGCTTGCAAGGATAGGCCTCGTGAGACTGCGTGTAAGAGTTTGTCTGGTTGGGTTTTTCGTGTAACTTGTATATATGTGAATACGAGTTATGGTTTTTGTATTCTTGGGTGTTATGTTTTCGGTTCGGATGATCGTTCGGGCTCAGGATGGTAAGGCACGGTGTGTGCTGTTCGGTCAAGTGGAGTGTTGACGCCTAGGGGGGTGAGAAAAATTTGTGGGCCTCCATAGCCATGAAGTTGTCATCAGAGCCAAGGTTTCTCCGTGAAAGCTGGAGTACACGTGAAAGTGGTGCTGCCGTTTCGGGTTGAGAATACTCTTTTGTAAAGACATGTACTCTACAAACAGCAACCAGGTGTGGACGCAGGGCGATGGAGCGTGCGGGAGCAAGTGGCGGTGCTAGATAGGCCACTTGTAAGAGCTCAATGGATAGAGCGACCCGAGCCTGCTACGCGAGACCCGCCGTGTTGTGCTTTTGGAGACATGGTGGCGAAGGCGAGATCTTTGGAAGGAGCCATGACTGATCTGCTGAATGGCGGATCGGCTTGTTGTGGCACCCTGAAGGATATGTAGGTCTGAATCAGCGACAAATTGTGTCCCAGGCGGGGCCATCGATGAGCTTCTTCGTGGGAAGATGGAAGGTCCGGAGCCAAGGCTTTTGAAGAACAAGGGATTCAAGTGATCTAGAGAAATTCATATGGGATTGGAACGAACTACTTTCATGCTGCGAAGATAAGACGGCGAGAAGGTGATGATCACACCATGTATGGCAAGGATGCGAAGTATGGTGGAGGACCCAGTCAAGATGAATATCAGTGAGGCAGACCTCAAGATTGAGACCTGGGAGCTGAAGAGGAGCTGAGAGGGGCAGTTTCTGCTGAGCAACATAGCATGGCCTTGCTTGGGATGCGAAGGCAGCTGAGGCACCAGTGGACAGTGCGGGACTATGTGAAGGAGTTTGCGAGCATGAATGCTAGACGGATGAGACATTAGAGGACGGACAAGCTGTACACGTTCCTGAAAAGACGGGGGGTTTTGGCAACCCCTTTGGGCTAACTTGAGCCTAAGGAGGAAGGGGTAAAGACATTCGTCTTCTGCTTAGTGCGCGGACGGTTGCTGGACGTTCACGGATTGTTCGTGCTGAGCAGAGGAGCAAGAGGCCAGCAACGGACAGAAGACAAGGAAGTCAAGTCCTACTGGCAGGAAAGTAGGGGAAGGGCAGGGAAAGCAGCTGACCAACCAGACAAAGGGAGGCGAAGGTGATGAGGAGCCAACGGAAGGAAGGATCTCTCTGACACACCCAGGTTGCTTCATATGTAAGGACCCCATAGGGCAAAAGGAGTGCCCAAAGTGGGAGGGGAAGGTTTATAAACTATGGTCGCATGACTTCGACGAGGACAAAGTGCATGCGTGTTGCCCACTGCAGGCCTCGGCGCTATGCGGAGTGAGCGCCTAAGGTACGACAGTTTGTGTGTTCGTTGGATGTGACTTGCAATGGCAGGCGAGATGTAACTTGTGGATACTGGCGCACAACACCTTACGTGTCAGATGGATGATACGAACTTGGAGTTGGCGAGTGGAGCAGCTCTCACAGACGTTGAAGCGTGAACTCCAAGAGCCAAGCCGATGGGCGGGTTGGACAATGGGATGTGCCATAAGATAAGGCTTGGGAGGGTAGTAAGTGATCTGATGGTGGTATTCTTTGGATGAATTACGACCTCATCTTGGGAATAGTTTTTGCAGATGCGGAAGTCACATCATGCTCATGTTGGGAGGCATTGTCATTGGAGATCACAACGACCTGTTTTATTTGTCGAAGGATAACAGAGCCATTGCAGCGCTTCGAGGAGGTAGCCACAGGAAGGTATCCTGCAATGCAATTGCAGAGGAATGAAGAGGGGTATCCCACTTACTTGCGGTATTAGGAAGTGGACGTGACAGGAGAGCGGAGGCAGACCGTGAGATGGTCCACATGTTGGAGCATGAGGATGGTGATGCTGGAAAGGAGTGCAAGAGGGCTACGGGCAGGGTGGGAGATAGAAGATAGAATACTACTGAGGCACCGTTCCCCAGCAAGCCCCGTACCAGCTGTTCCCGAAGGAGCTATAGAAGCTTACGAGCCAGCCTGACACGAGTTGGCTGGATTGTGGGAAAGATTCAGCCTCCAAAGCCCTTATGGAGGCCGGTGTTATTCAGGAGGGAGTAGGATGGCTCTCATTCGATCTGTGATGGTCGACTGACTGTGTGATTGAACAGGTCACGGTAAAAGAAAAGTATCCGGGTGCCCTTAGATTGCAGACCTTTTGATCGCCTAGGTGAGGCGAGGGGTCTTTCCAAGTGGATTGCATTATGATATTGAGCAAGTTAATCGCCAAGGAGACGAGTCCAAGACACGATGGTAAGTCGTTATGGATCTTTTGAATTTCTGGTAAATGCTATTCGGTTTAACATGCCACTGCTACAATTCTGCAACTTGATGAAGATGTGTTTCACGACATGACTGGATCAGTTTGTGGTTGTCTTTTGGACAATATTCCGTCGTGTATTATGCAGGGACTATGGCACATGACATGTGCAGCACTTGCAGGCTGTTTTGAGGGGCTTAGGCACATTCCTGGTATGTAAGAGGAGAAGTAGGAGTTTGGCATGCAGGAGAATAGATTCGCTTGGCCCATGTATGCGAAGGGCAAGGTGCACAATGGACCAAGAAGGTGCAGGCGATGCGGATTGGCTCCACCAGAATCGGTACTGAATTGTTGGAGTTTCTTGGGGCGGCAACTACTAACAAGTTTAATCAAGGGGTAATCGAAAGAAGGTGAGTCCATTGACTGATCTGCTGCGGAAGGAGAAAAGTGGACGTGGGAACGAAGATTGTGAGTGGCCATTCTCAGCAAGGTGAGAGACGCCTTGTGACGGAGGCCCGTGATCAATAGCTCCTGACTGTTGAGCAGCACGTTTGAAGGTGCATAACGGATGCTAATCGTTTGTAGAGGAGTTTTCGTGCATACGGAATCCTCGTGCGATTCGAGAGTTTGGAGAGTTGAAAGAGCCGGGCTGAACAGCGTACTCGACATGAGAAGAGATTGGCTGTGGTGCATTGCTTTTTTTTTTGGGAAAGGGGGAGGTGTGGCGAGTATACCTTTGGGAAACAATTCGGTGTGTCAAAGAGAACAACGTCGCCAATTATTTTCAAGTCAAACCGAAGTTGTCACAGGCAAGCGCGGTGGAAAGAGTTCCTGCGGAGTTATGCTTTGAGTGGGAAAACAGCGAGTTGGGGGAGGCACAACCTAGTGGCAATGCCCTCACAGATCGGAGACACTTCGGACGCAGGTGGCGGCTTATTGGACTTCAAGTAACTCCAATTCTCCAGAGAGGTGATCGTCACAGGGGACAAGACAATCACTCATAGTGGATGAAAGTCAGGACGGGACGGTGAGGCGTATTGGGCTGGAAGATGGGCTGCTTTTATGGCAAGGGGCCGTTTGCTTGTCCTAGCGAAGGAGACAGGGATTGGTAACAGCTGATGAGGAGAGTGCCACGACAGTCTTGGCTGGACATCAGGCCGCAAGCGGACGCTAGCCTAATTGTCGAGAGTCATATGTGTGGCAAGATGGACAACAGTGAAGTTACGTCGAAGATTGTCCTCGTTTGTCAACAAGACAAGTGGAGAGGCCGAGCGAGGCTGGTTCTCTACAAATTGGAGTGCAGAGAGCCTTGGGTATTAGTTTTCATGGACTTTGTGTCCGGGATTTCTACAGGTGAAGGGTTATACGCGGTGATAGGTGGTCATGGACCATTTCCATAACGCAATTTTCACCCCGTGAGCAAGATTGCATAGCCGAGGAGCAGACTGAGGCTTTCTATCGTCCGGGTGAAATCTTTGGAGTACGCGGGATCGTGTAGTTGATAAAGAGCTCGGGTTTCAAGGGCAACTTCTGGACTGCGTTCGGACACTAGGATCCGAACTGAGTTCACACCGGCAATCATCCACAGACGGAACGGACAGACCAGAAATGAGTGAATGCGCTGCTGGAGGAGTATTTGAGGACTATGTCAGCAGATCACGGAATTAGGCTAATTGCTTGAATCGGCTCAAGTTGTCTAACACTTGAATGCTCCTCTACTGCAAAGGTATGAGCCGTTTGAGTTGGCAATGGGCTAACCAAACACTACAAGCAGGAGGTGGCATTCGCGCAAGAAAGGTCCTTGCCGGACGCATACGATTGCGCATGACAGCGGAGATGGATGGAAGAGGCAAGGATAGCGTCGGAAAAGCTGCAAGGGAGAAGAAGTAGTGGACAGAACGGGCCCTGGAGTTCAGGTGGGGGACTTAGTGATGTGATAGCTCACCACAGATCTGGAAGAAGATACGAGCAAGCGCTGGACAAGGTTGTTCCAGAGTCGAGGAGATACTCGATAGAGATAGACACGCAGTCGGGCGATGTAAGCCTATGGCTAGCACTCGAGAGGATGAGGTGCACTGACATTCCAAGTAGTTTCCTTAAGCTTACATAAGAGAATGAGGATGCATCCAGAAGCGCAACAAAGGTGAAGCGCACCCCTCTCACCGTAAGGAAGGAACTCGACAAGGAGGTGGAAGGCATACTTGATCACTATGGATGCAGGAGTGCTGGGATACAGCAAGATGAATTCAGGAGGAAGGACGGAGTACTTGTCAAGTGGAAGGACCTACAGAGTCATTTGAGGCGACTTGGGAGAAGTTGATGTCACACTAAGATGGTAGTACGAAGACCTCATCCGGCGGTACCAAGAGTCTCATTTGACGAGGGCGTTGAATCCATGGGTGGGTAATTGGCGGAGGTTTGTTAGACCCCTGAGCTCAAGCCCTGGAGAATGCATACCACAAGCCATACCTCGGGGTAGTGGTAGCGCATAGCCTACACGTGAGGATGCGTAGAGCTGTTAGTGCGAGGTGTTGGGACAATTGCAAGTCCATAAGCGGGCAGGTGTGGAGATGGTCACCAAGCATGTGCGGAGGCACTGGTGAAGGGAACAACACCGATCAAGGCCCGGTAGTGTGCTGTAAGGGATAGATGTGGCCAGGAAGTGCACACAGGCACAAGTAGGTGAATGCACGGGTTGGGCCAGTGAGGATGCCCACGAGGCAAGGCATGATGCAATGCTCTAGTAGTTCGGTGAACGCTGATACAAACTGCGCAAAAGGCACGCTAGGAGTCGCGCATAACTCAAAGCCTGGCAGACGCTAAGGGAGCGGCAAGGGAGTTGAACTACATGTGGAGATCGGCTTTAAGTCCTTGACCATGCCCGAGCACCGGTGGAACGCAGCAATCCGTTCAGACGAACCGTGATCTTAGGAAGGAGATCAAGGACGTGGATCCTAGAGGAGGATGGATCGGGTCGATGAGGCTTAGCTGCGCCAGTCAATCCGAGCAAGCAAATCCGGGAAAGTTTCTCCGGGAATGGCAAATTAATCTGTTGTGGAAAGAATCCTGGAGGGATTGGATCAGATTTGGCAACCAATCAGTTATGGAAACAATCCTGGAGGATTGGACAGGCTGGAAAACTGAGGGAGTGATCAAGGGATTCAAAGATGTCAGTTGCCATATTGGGCTCGCAAGGCTCCTCTATATAAAGGGGGCAGTCTCATTCCCAGTTGTGTTCTTGTATTCCTTGTGTTGCTTTCTTCGGTTTCAGTGATCGTCGGAATACCTCGACGATACGCATGGTGTGTGCCTGGTCGGCAAGTGGAGTGTCGACGCCTAGCGGGGTGCGGAAAAATTGTGACCCTCATCAGCCCCGTGACACCTACTGTCAGCCCCTTAATGCTCGGACACGGAAATGGCTGCCAAGGACCCTCGATAGGCATGGCAGCCCGGGAAAGGATCGAGGGAAGGAATGCCAAAGGATCAATGGGAATATATAGGGCGAGGGCCAAGCTAAGTGGGAAGGCGCAGCTGGACTTCCCCACTTCCCTAAAGACTCGGTCAGGAGTGAGCTGGACGCCCTACCGCCCGGAAGACTTGTTCTCGGGCGAGGAAGGCGGACGACAGGTGGCGGGCTCGTGCGGGCCTGAGCACTCCCGCAAGACCCGGTCAAGGCCAAGTGAGCTGGACGCCTCAACCTCCCGAAAGACCCGTTCAAAGGCGAGCTGGCAAGCAACGGGCATGCGGTTCTCCCCGAAGACTCGCTAGGAAGTCGCTCGGGGGCGAGCGATGCTAATGTTTCCATGCAATTGATCCAAGCAAGGGGCGCGGTGCCCCATGACCGAACTGAGTGCGGGTGGCACTCAGTCAGGCCCGATATACTCCGATCGTGGAACGATGGAGTCTCGGTCAAGGTGCTGACCGAGGACTGTGCTGGCAGTCGATCTTATCCCTAGGAATAAGGGATAAGGGTGGTTATGGAAGCTGAGGTGTCCCCTAGAAACTAGGATGAGGATTCCCCACCTGCGAAGTATAAATAGCCCCCGGGTCCTAAAGGTCGAAGAAGGCAGAAGGGGAGAGCAACTGGAGAGAGTTAGAGAGAACACTTCCATCACCGATAGTCGAGCAAGGAAGTCCCGGCAACAGTGTGACCAGTCCCCGACGCTGAGTGTGAACTCCCGAGTGAAGTTCACCCGTCCAAGTGAGGAGTGCAAGTGCTGGAGTACGAGGCATATACTTGGACGTGGCCGTGCAAGGTCGTGTAAGGGTTTTGTGTGTTCTTGTAATTCGTGTTTGTGAATACAAGTGAGATTTCCCTTACCTTGCATTGTTCGATCTTGATCCTTGATTGCTAAACCTGCCAAGCTATTTCGCTGCGTGTGTGTGCTTCGGGTTGGGCTGAGAGTGCACGGGACACTGCTCAGCACCATCGCAGGAATGGAAAAATTCGGGTGAGTTCCGACCCCTGTGACAGCTGGTATCAGAGCCGCGTTCAAGCGGTGTGCGAGGATTGGAATAGCAAGCGAGCGGTGACTTGTGGATGTCCCGTATGGATGCGTTAAGAGATCGAATCACGGCTTTGGAAATGTCCCTCGGCAACACGTCTGGAGCCAACGGAACTGTGGCTGATGTTCTGGCAGCGCTAGTTCCAGATGTTGTTCGGTTGAAGGAGGAGGTGAGCGTCCTCCGACGTGCGCTGGCTGCTGGAGTAGCCGAAGCAGAGGGATCTCGGGCGAAGGTAAAGATACCTGAACCCAAAGCCTTTACAGGCGCTAGGAGTTCCAAGGAACTCGAAAATTTCTTGTGGGATATCGAGCATTACTTTGAGGCAGGAAAAGTTCCAGAGGGGGAACAAGTCTCAATGGCGGTCATGTACTTGGCGGGCGATGCAAAGCTCTGGTGGCGAACCCGAGAGCAGGACGCTGCTACCGGCGGGCGGCCACGCATCAGAGATTGGCCGGTACTGAAGAAGGAACTCAAGGAGCAGTTCCTTCCCACGAACACTTCGTGGGCTGCTCGGGATGCATTGTGCAACTTGAGGCAGACAAGTACGGTACGTGACTATGTGAAGGAATTTAGTTCCTTATTGCTTGATGTCACAGAGATGTCCGAGTTGGACAAATTGTTCAACTTTATGCGGGGTCTTCAATCGTGGGCTCAACTTGAGCTGCGAAGGCAAGGAGTCCAAGACCTCCAGACCGCAATGGCGAAGGCGGATGCGTTGGTGGACATCCGTATATCAAAGAGCGACCCGAAGGGGAAGCAGGCCGAGAAGGTGAAGGACAAGGCGGCCAAGCCTAGCAAGGGTGCTAGCAAAGCCGACAAGGGGAAAATGTCTAAAGGAGACAAGGGGAAGGGGAAGGCGACGGAAGGTTCGTCTCTTAAGGACCCCAAGACCCACCCAGGGTGCTTCATCTGCAACGGCCCCCATCGTGCTCGAGATTGCCCGAAGAGGGAGAAGTTGTCGGCCTTGGTGAATAGGACCGACTCCGACTCCGATGACGAGCAAACTAGAGTGGCACCTCTCCAAGTTCTCGGTGCCATTCGATCGGGAAGAAAGGCGCAGGAGCAGGGACTGATGTATATACCGATGACCCTGAACACCAAGGAAGTGGAGGCAATGGTGGACACTGGCGCAACGCACAACTTCGTGTCGGATCGTGTTGTGCAAGCTTACGGATTGCGGATCCAGAAGCAGGCCAGTCGCATCAAAGCCGTCAACTCTCAAAGCAGGCCGGTACTTGGAATGGCCAAAGGCGTGCCGGTGCAGATTGGTGATTGGTCAGGGGCTATTGATGTCATGGTCATCCCGATGGACGATTTTGACATAATACTCGGTAACAACTTTCTTGTGAAAGCTTGTGTTCAGTCATGCCACATGTGTCTGGTTTGTTCATTTCAGACCCGAGGAAGCCTTGCTTTGTTCGGGGATTTAAGGGCCTCAACCATGCGGAGGACATAAAGACCGAGAGGGTCTCGGCTATGCAAATAGCCAAAGGCTGGAAGAGGGGCCAGCCAACATACCTTGCAGCGATCCATGAGTCAGAGCCCGAGCAAGGCACGAACGCGGACGTTCCTGACGTGGTGCAAGGTATTCTAGGCGACTTTTGTGACGTTATGCCTGAGGAGCTGCCCAAGGGCTTACCGCCAAGGTGGGCGGTAGATCACAAGATCGAGTTGATTCCGGGAACAAGGCCACCAGCGAAAGCTCCTTACCGGATGTCGCCTAAGGAACTGGAGGAGTTACGGAAACAACTCCAGGACCTACTGGAATCGGGGAAAGTTCAACCTTCAAAGGCGCCCTTTGGAGCGCCGGTGCTGTTCCAAGAGAAGCAGGACGGCACGATGCGGTTGTGTGTGGACTACCGCGGGCTGAACAAGATCACTGTGAAGAACAAGTACCCCGTGCCATTGATAGCAGACTTGTTCGATCGGCTAAGTGGAGCCGAGTTCTTCACCAAATTGGACCTGAGATCGGGATATTGGCAAGTTCGCATAGCGGAAGGCGACACGCCAAAGACGACCATGGTGACTCGGTATGGGTCATACGAGTTTATGGTGATGCCATTTGGCTTAACCAATGCACCAGCCACATTTTGCAATCTCATGAATGATGTGTTTCATGATGTTATAGACAAGTTTGTGGTTGTGTATCTCGATGACATTGTCATCTATAGTCGTTCCCTAGGGGACCATCTTGGGCATTTACGTTTTGTGTTCCAGCGGCTAAGGGAACACCGGCTATACGTAAAGAAGGAGAAGTGCGAGTTCTGCACCAAGGAAATCAACTTCCTTGGACACGTGATTGGCGGGGGCACGGTGAAGATGGATCCCCGAAAGGTGCAGGCCATTAGGGAGTGGGTGGCTCCCAACAAGGTGGGCGAATTGCGAAGTTTCCTAGGGTTGGCAAACTACTACCGCAAGTTCATTAAGGGATACTCGAAGCTGGTATCCCCTCTCACCGATCTACTGCAGAAGGGCAAACCGTGGACTTGGGATGCGGCATGCGCAGACGCCTTTGAGAAGGTCAAGTCCCGGATTGTGGCCGAACCTGTGCTGAAGCTGCCGGACTTCGATAGGGCGTTCGAAGTCCATACGGATGCTTCGGATCGTGCTGCAGGCGGAGTGTTGGTGCAAGATGGGCACCCGGTAGCATTCGAGAGCTGGAAATTGAAGCCGGCTGAGCAACGCTACTCCGCGCACGAGAAGGAAATGTTGGCGGTTGTGCATTGCCTACGGGCATGGCGGGTATACTTACTCGGCACCTCTTTTGTGATCAAGACGGATAATGTTGCAAACACTTTCTTCAAGACGCAGAAGAAGTTGTCCCCAAGGCAGGCCCGGTGGCAAGAGTTCCTGGCCGAGTATGACTTCGAGTGGGAGCATAGGCCGGGGCGCCACAACCAAGTTGCCGACGCTTTGAGCAGGAAGGCAGTAGAGACGATTGCTGCGCTTACCCAATTGGAGTCCACCTTCGTAGGCAAACTGAAGGATCAGGCGAAGGAGGATCGGGTATACCAAAAGTTGGTTGCGCAGGTTCAAGATGGTACCGTGCGGAGGTACTGGCTTGAAGATGGCTTGCTTTACGCGAAGGGTGGTCGCGTATTTGTCCCCGGCGGAGGGCTGAGGACGCAGCTATTGCGCGAACATCATGATGCGCAATGGGCTGGGCATCCCGGACGGGAAAGGATGCTGGCGCTGTTGGCACGCTCCTACTTCTGGCCGAAGATGGAGAACGACGTTGAGCTTTACGTCAAGACTTGTCTTATTTGTCAACAAGACAAGGCGGAACGGCGCATTGAGGCGGGCTTGTTGCAGCCTTTGCCTATTCCAGAGAAACCTTGGGTATCGGTTTCTATGGACTTCATCAGTGGCTTCCCTGAGGTTAAGGGTTTTGATGGAGTTATGGTTGTGGTAGATAGGTTCTCGAAGTATGGGATCTTCAGGCCTACCCCAAAGAATTGCTCTGCGGAAACGGCGGCGGAAGAGTTCTACCGCCATTTGGTCAAGCTGTTTGGGATCCCGACGGATATTGTGAGTGATCGAGACGCACGGTTCACCGGGAGGTTTTGGACCCATCTCTTCAATATGATGGGGACAGAACTAAAGTTCTCAACAGCAAACCACCCGCAGACGGACGGCCAAACGGAGAGGATGAACCAGCTGCTGGAAGAGTACCTACGACACTATGTCACGGCCAGTCAGCGGAATTGGCTGGAACTGTTGGACACGGCGCAGTTTTGTTACAACTTGCACCGTTCCTCAGCCACTGGGTTCAGTCCGTTTGAGCTCGCTTTGGGCTATCAACCATTGACCCCTTCCGAAGTGGCCCTACAAAAGAAGGAAGGGCCATGTCCTGCTACATACCGTTTTGCCCGGAATAAGCAGGAAATGCTCGAGGAAGCACAGGACAGCCTTGCCAAAGTTGTCCGCCGCATGAAGAAATATGCGGACCAGGGGCGTCGACCGCTAGAATTTCAGGTCGGTGACAAGGTCATGCTGAAATTGACGCCCCAAATATGGAAGAAAGTGACGAGCAAGAGATGGCACAAGGGCCTCATTCAGCGGTATGATGGGCCATTCTAGGTGGTGAAGCGAGTTGGAGCAGTGGCTTATCGCTTAGCACTACCC
>FWPY01000064.1:882500-895000 GCA_900174645.1 Sonneratia alba | reverse complement strand
CCAAGAACACACGAGCAGATGTAGCAGAAGCCAACAGAGCAGCAAGAACGACCAGGGTAGTCAGGAGGCACAAAGGGCCCAAGATCCCAAGGAGTGGAAGCCAAGTCGGACCCGCAGTCCGGTGTTCTTAAGAAGGCACAAGACGGGCGTGCAAGTGGCATGAGGCTGCAAGGCATAGGCTCGTGAGACTGTGTGTAAGAGTTCTGTCCTGGGTTGGGTTTTTCGTGTACTTGTAATATATGTGAATATGTGTTACGTTTTCCCAATTGTGTTCTTGTATTCCTTGGTGTTGCTTCTTCGGTTCGGTGATCGTTCGGCCTCGACGGTACGCATGGTGTGTGGCTGGTCGGCAAGTGGAGTGTCGACGCCTAGCGGGGTGCGGAAAAATTTGTGGCCCGCATCAGCCCCGTGACAGTTGGTATCAGAGTGGAGGTTTTGTCCGTGACAAGCCGGAGTGCCCATGAAAGTGGTGCTGCGTTTGCGTTGAGAATACCCATTGTCAAAGACCACACATACCCTACAATCAGCAACCGTGTGGACCAGGGCGATGGAAGTGTTGCGGGAGCAATCGGCGGCACTGGAAGGCCGTATTGCAGAGCTCACTGGACAAGCAGACCCGACCGCTACGCTGGAACCCAGCGTTGCTGCTTTGGAGGACAACGTCGGTGAAGGCGACGACCTTGGAGGAACCGTGACTGATCTGCTGAAGGCGATCAGGCTTGATGTGGCGACCTTGAAGGATGATGTGGTCCTGATCAAGCGGCAATTGGTGTCCCAGGCGGGGCCATCGAATGAGCCTCGTAGGAAGATGAAGGTCCCGGAACCAAAGGCGTTTGAAGCAACAAGGAGTTCCAAGGATCTAGAGAACTTCATATGGGATATGGAGAACTACTTCGCTGCTGCGAAGATCCCCGACGCCGAGAAAGTGACGATCACCACCATGTACCTTGCCAAGGATGCGAAGCTATGGTGGAGGACCTAGGTCCAAGACGATATTAGTGCAGGCAGACCACGGATGGAGACCTGGGAGGCACTGAAGAAGGAGCTGAAAGAGCAGTTCCTGCCGAGCAACACAGCATGGCTTGCTCAGGATGCGATGGCCAGGCTGAGGCACAGCGGACCAGTGCGGGACTACGTGGAGTTTAGCGCCCTGATGCTGAATGTGACGGATATGTCAGAGACGGACAAGCTGTACACGTTCCTGAAGGGATTGCAACCTTGGGCTCAACTCGAGCTAAGGAGGCAAGGGGTAAGAGACCTTCCTTCTGCCTTAGCTGCAGCGGACGCACTGCTGGACTTACAGATTGCTCGTGCCGAGGAGGGGAGCAAGAAGGCCCAGCCGATGGACAAGGACAAGAAGCCCAAGTCCTACCTGAAAGGGAAGTCAGGAAAGGGCAAGGAGAAGCAGCTGACCCGACCAGACAAAGGGAAGGCGAAGGTGATCGAGGGAGCCAACGGAAGGAAGGATCCTCAGACGCACCCGGGCTGCTTCATATGTAACTGACCCCATAGGGCAAAGGAGTGCCCAAAGCGGGAGGGGAAGGTTACTGCCCTACGGTCGGATGACTCCGACGAGGACCAAGTGCAGCGTGTTGCCCCACTGCAGGCCATCGGAGCTATGCGGAGTGAGCGCCCTAAGGTACGCCACAGTTTGTTGTTCGTGGATGTAACCTTGAATGGCAGGCGGATGTCAGCCTTGGTGGATACTGGCACCACCAACACATTCGTATTAGATCAGATGATACGAACCTTGGAGTTGTGAGTGGAACGCTCTCACAGCTGATTGAAGGTGGTGAACTCCAAGAGCCAACCGATGGGCGGGTTGGCAAGGGATGTGCCCATCAAGATAGAGGCTTGGGAGGGTACAGTTGATCTGATGGTGGTTCCTTTGGATGATTACGACCTCATCCTTGGGAATAGCTTCTTTGCAAATGCGGCAATCACCATCGTGCCTCATGTGGGAGGCATTGTCATTGGAGATCCACAACGACCCTGTTTTGTGCAAGGATACCGAGGCCTTGCTCGCTCCGAGGAGGTAGCCACGGAGAAGGTATCTGCAATGCAATTGGCACGAGGAATGAAGATGGGGTATCCCACTTACCTTGCGGCTATTAGGGAAGTGGACGTGTAGGAGACGGGGGCGGACCGTGAGATTCCACACGAGGTTGTGGAAGTGCTCGAGCAATTCCAGGATGTGATGCCGGAGGAGTTGCCAAGAGGGCTACCGCCGCGCCGTGCGGTAGATCACAAGATAGAACTACTGCCAGACACCGTTCCCCTAGCCAAAGCCCCGTACCAGATGTCCCCGAAGGAGCCGGTAGAGCTACAGAGTCAGCTGACTGAGTTGCTGGATGCGGGAAAGATCCAGCCCTCCAAAGCCCCTTATGGAGCCCCGGTGTTATTCCAGGAGAAGCAGGATGGCTCTCTCCGACTGTGTGTCGACTACCGTGGATTGAACAAGGTCACGGTAAAGAACAAGTACCCAGTGCCCTTGATTGCAGACCTATTTGATCGCCTAGGTGAGGCAAGGGTCTTCTCCAAGCTGGACTTGCGTTCAGGATATTGGCAAGTCCGCATTGCCAAAGGAGACGAGTCCAAGACCACAATGGTAACTCGTTATGGATCCTTTGAATTCCTGGTAATGCCATTCGGTTTAACCAATGCTCCTGCCACATTCTGCAACTTGATGAATGATGTGTTTCACGACATGCTGGATCAGTTTGTGGTCGTCTATTTGGACGATATTGTCGTGTATAGTAGGGACTTGGCACAACATGTGCAGCACTTGCAGGCTGTTTTTGAGCGGCTTAGGCAACACTCCTTGTATGTGAAGAGGGAGAAGTGTGAGTTTGGCATGCAGGAGATTCGATTCCTTGGCCATGTGATCGGCCAAGGGCAGGTGCGGATGGACCCCAAGAAGGTGCAGGCAATCCAGGATTGGCCTCCACCAAAGTCGGTGTCCGAGTCGCAGAGTTTCTTGGGGCTGGCCAACTACTACTGCAAGTTTATCAAGGGGTACTCAAAGAAGGTAAGTTCCTTGACTGATCTGCTGCGAAAAGAGCAGAGGTGGACATGGGACAAGGATTGTGAAGTGGCGTTCTCCAAGGTGAAGACCGCCATTGTGACGGAGCCCATGCTCAAGCTCCCAGACTTTGAGAGGCCGTTTGAGGTGCATATGGATGCCTCAGATCATGCGGTAGGAGGAGTTCTCGTGCAAGACGGACATCCTGTGGTGTTCGAGAGTTGGAAGTTGAAGCCGGCTGAACAGCGCTACTCAGCACATGAGAAGGAGATGCTGGCTGTGGTGCATTGCTTGAGGGTATGGCGAGTGTACCTGCTGGGAACCACATTCGTGGTCAAGATGGACAATGTCGCCAATACATTCTTCAAGTCACAACTGAAGTTGTCACCAAGGCAAGCACGGTGGCAAGAGTTCCTAGCGGAGTATGACTTCGAGTGGGAACACCGACCGGGGAGAAACAACCTAGTGGCGGATGCCCTCAGTCGGAAGGCTTCGGTCCATGTGGTGGCTTTGACTCAAGTAACCTCCAACTTCCTCCAGGAGGTCAAGATCGCTACACTAGGGGACAAGACCTATCAACTCCTAGTGGAGCAAGTCAAGGACGGGACAGTGAGGTGGTATTGGCTGGAAGATGGGCTGCTTTATGGCAAAGGTGGCCGTTTGCTTGTCCCTAGCGGAGAGGGATTGCGCTACTAGCTGATGAAGGAGAGTCACGACAGTCCTTGTGCTGGACATCCAGGCCGCGAGCGGACGCTAGCCCTGTTAACAAGGTCCTATGTGTGGCCAAAGATGGCCGACGACGTGGAGTTATACGTCAAGACTTGTCTCGTGTGCCAGCAAGACAAGGTGGAGAGGTGAGCAGAGGCCGGTCTCCTACAACCCTTGGCAGTGCCAGAGAAGCCTTGGGTATTAGTTTCCATGGACTTTGTGTCCGGATTTCCAAAGGTGAAGGGTTATACGGCGGTCATGGTGGTCGTGGACCGTTTCTCCAAGTATGCAATTTTCACCCCCGTAACCAAGAATTGCATAGCCGAGGCAGCAGCTAAGGCTTTCTATCGCTCCGTGGTGAAGCTCTTTGGAGTACCGACGGAGATCGTGAGTGATCGAGACGCTCGGTTCACAGGCAACTTCTGGACATGCTTGTTCGGACTGCTAGGATCCGAACTAAAGTTCTCGACAGCCAACCATCCATAGACGGATGGCCAGACCGAGCTAGTGAATGCGCTGCTGGAGGAGTACTTGAGCCACTATGTCTCAGCAAGTCAACGGAATTGGCTAGACTTGCTTGACTCAGCTCAGCTATCCTACAACTTGAACTGCTCCTCTGCAACAGGTCATAGCCCGTTTGAGTTGGCAATGGACTACCAACCACTAACGCCGTAGGAGGTGGTGTTGCAGCGCAAGGAAGGGCCTTGCCCGGCCGCATATCAATTCGCGCGTGACAAGCAGGAGATGCTGTAAGAGGCAAGAGATAGCCTCGCCAAAGCTGCCAAGCGGATGAAGAAGTATGCGGACAAGAACCGGAGGCCGCTGGAGTTCCAGGTGGGGGACTTAGTGATGTTGGAGCTCACCCCGCAGATTTGGAAGAAGATCACGAGCAAGCGCTGGCACAAGGGCTTGTTCCAGTGGTATGACGGACCTTTTGAAGTGATCAAGAGAGTCGGGCCAGTAGCCTATCGGCTAGCACTACCAGAGAGGATGAAGGTGCACCCGACATTCCACATCAGTTTCCTTAAGCCTTACCATAGAGATGAGGAGCATCCGGAGCGCAACAAGGTGAAGTGTGCCCCTCTCACCGTGAGGAAGGAACTCGACAAGGAGGTGGAAGGCATACTTGATCACCGAGTGCTGGGATACAGCAAGATGAACAGGAGGACAGAGTACTTGGTCAAGTGGAAGGACCTACCCGAGTCAGAGGCAACTTGGGAGAAGGATGTCACACTATGGCAGTACGAAGACCTCATCCGGCGGTACCAAGAGTCTCATTTGATGAGGGCATCAAATCCCTTGGGTGGGGGAGGTTTGTTAGACCCTTGAGCTCAAGCCCCGGAGAATGCGTACCACAAGCTGCACCTCGGGGTAGTGGTAGTGCATAGCCTGCACGCGAGGATGCACGGGCTGTCAAGTGCGAGGTGTTGGGATCAATTGCATGTCCATAAGCGGGCAAGTGTGGAGATGGTCACACAAGTGCACGCGGAGGCACCGGTGAAGGGAACAACCGATCAAGGCCCGGCAGTGTGCTGAAGGACCAGATTGTGGCCAGGAAGTGCCACAAGGCACAAGTAGGCGAATGCGCGGGTGGGCAGTGAGGATGCCCACGAGCAAGGCACGGTGCAATGCTCTAGGAGGTTCGGTGAACCTGATACAACCGTGCAAAGTTACTCTTGGAGTGCGCATAACTCAACAAGCCTGGCAGACGCTAAGGGAGCGGCAAGGGAGTTCACTACTTGTGGAGATCGGTTAAGTCCTTGACCATGCCCGAGCACCGGTGGACGCAGCAATCCTGTTCAGACGACCATGATCTTAGAAAGGAGATCAAGGACGGGGATCCTAGAGGAGGATGGATCGGGTCGATGAGGCTTAGTTGGCACCAAGTCAATCTGAGCGAGCAATCCGGGAAAGTTTCTCCGGGAATGGCAATTAATCTGTTATGGAAACAATCCTGGAGGGATTGGACAGGCTGGAAAACTGAGGGAGTGAATCAAGGGATTCGAAGATGTCAGTTGCCATATCGGGCTCGCAAGTCACCTCTATATAAAGGGGGCAGTCTCATTCTGCAGAGAGACACCAAGAACACATGAGCAGAGGCAGGAGAAGCCAGCAGAGCAGCAAGGACGACCAGGGCAGTCAGGAGGCACAAAGGGCCCAAGATTCCAAGGAGTGGAAGCCAAGTCGGACCCGCAGTCCGGTGTTCTTAAGAAGGCACAAGACGGGTGTGCAATCGGCGCGAGGCTGCAAGGCATAGGCTCGTGAGACTGCGTGTAAGAGTTTTGTCGCTCACGGGCAGTGCTCTCGGTCGCTCATGGGCTGTGCCTTGCTCTACCAGTGGCAGCCCCTGGTCGATCACGGGCGATGCCTTGATCGACTGCAGCGACTGCCCCTGGTATACCACAGGCGATGCATTGGTCGACCATGGGCATTGCCTTGCTCTACCACGGGCGGTGCTCTTGGTCGATCACGTTCGCTCATGGGCGGATCCTTGCTCTACCAGCGTCAGCCCTTGGTCGATCACGGACGATGCCTTGATCGACCACGGCGACTGCCCCTGGTATACCATGGGCGATGCCTTGGTCGACCGTGGTGGGCATTGGTAGCGCCCGGGGGGTTGGTGTAAAATTCCGGGGTCATCATATCACCTTCTGGGAATACCAAAAATGTAAATAAAGGTCTTTAAGGGGGTAGTGTGTGGCATGGCTGCCCCCTTGCATCCGTACCATCACCCATGGGCATGATCCCTACCGATCGTGGGGGCATGCTCCGGTGCTGGGCGTGCTTCCTCCGCCACCACTCCGATGCCGGCTCGGCCGGCGTGCGTCGTTGTGGTCGGAGGCAGCCCGGATGCTTGTCATGAGCTTGTTTTGTAGCTCACGGCATCTTCCGCACATTGGGAACACGTTCGGTTGGCTGGAATACTCAGGAGCTGTTTCTTGCTCTAGCACGGGTGATGCGATTGTCCACCAGGGCGACATCCCACGGTGGATCTTGGGCTGTTTACTTGGTTGCTCGTGTGCAGTGCCTTGCTCTAGCACAGGCTGCGAGCTCGGTCGACCGCCGGCAATGCGTTGATCGACCGCGGGGGCAGCCCTTGGTCGACCACAGGGGATGCCTTGATCGATCACGGCATCAGCCCTTGGTCGACTATGGGCGATGCCTTTCTCTACCACGGGCGGTGCTCTTGGTCGACCACTGCCGCTCAGCGGCAGTGCTCTCGGTTTCTCATGGCCTGTGCCTTTCTCTACCAGCGACAGCCTCTTCTCGATCACAGGCGATGCCTTGATCGACCTCAGCGACTCCCCTGGCACACCACGGGCGAAGCCTTGATCGACCACGGCGACGGCCCCGGTCGATGACGGGCGATGCCTTGGTCGTCCACGGGCTGTGCCTTGCTCTACCATGGGCGGTGCTCCCGGTCGATCACTGTCGCTCACAGGCAGTGCTCTCGGTCGCTCATGGGATGTGCCTTGCTCTACCAGCGACAGCCCCTGGTCGATCACGGGCGATGCCTTGATCGATCGCAGCGACTGCCCCTGGTATACCATGGGCGATGCCTTGGTCGACCGTGATTGCCCATGGTGGGTGCTGGTAGCGCCCGGGCGGTTGGTGTAAAATTCCGGGGTCATCATATCACCTTCTGGGAATACCGAAAACTTAAATAAAGCTCTTTAAGGTGGTAGTGTGTGGCATGTCTGCCCCCTTGCATCCATACCATCACCCGTGGGCATGATCCCTACCGATCGTGGGGGCATGCTCTGGTGCTGGGCGTGCTTCCTCCGCCACCACTCCGATGCCGACTCGGCCGGTGTGCGTCGTCGTGGTCGAAGGCAGCCCGGATGCTTGTCGTGAGCTCGTTTTGTAGCTCACGGCATCTTCCACACATCGGGAACACGTTCGGTTGGCTGGAATACTCAGGGGCTGTGCCTTTCTCTAGCACAGGTGATGCAAATTCTGGACCAGGGCGACATCCCTTGGTCGACCTCAGGCTGTTCTCTCGGTTGCTCATGGGCAATGCCTTGCTCTAGCACGGGCTGTGTGCTCGGTCGATGATGGGCGATGCCTTGAATGACCGCGGCGACAGCCCCTTCTCGACCACGGTCTGTGCCTCTCTGTACCATGGGCCGTTCTCTCCGTCAGTCATGGTCGCTCACGGGCGCTGCTCTCGGCAGCAGCTGCCACACATCGGTAATGCGGTCGGTCGGTTGGTTGGATATCTCACTTTTCTGTCTAGATCTTCTCATGTCTATCGCCCAGTTGTGGTCTGGCGGACCGCCCTCTTTCCCTTCCAAGAAACCTCTCGGAGCGAGGCGGGGGTCTCTTTCCGTGTGACTGCGATCCTGTGTGCGTGACGGCGTGTGAGTGGTGCTTTGGCTGTACGTGTTGGCTGGCTCAACGGTGGTGTGGACCATTGGACTGTCCGCTCGGCAGCCCCTCAATGGACGTCCCATGCGTGTGTTATGCTGTGGTATGCTCTCTGGTTCCTGTGTTGGCTACTGTCACAGGGGTCGGAACTCACCCGAATTTTTCCGTTCCTGCGATGGTGCTGAGCAGTGTCCCGTGCACTCTCAGCCAACCCGAAGCACACACATGCAGCGAAATAGCTTGGCGAGGTTTAGCAATCAAGGAACAAGATCGAACAATGCAAGGTAAGGGAAATCTCACTTGTATTCACAAACACGAATTACAAGAACACACAAAACCCTTACACGACCTTGCACGGCCACGTCCAAGTATATGCCTCGTACTCCAGCACTTGCACTCCTCACTTGGATGGGTGAACTTCACTCCGGGAGTTGACACTCAGCGTCGGGGGACTGGTCACACTGTCGCCGGGGCTTCCTTTGCTCGACTATCGGTGATAGAGTGTTTTCTCTCCAACTCTCTCCAGTTGCTCTCCCCTTCTGCTGCTTCAACCTTTGGATCCGGGGCTATTTATCCTTGCAGGGGGCAACCACCGGCCCTGGTTTCCAGGAGACACCTCAGCTCCATAACCACCCACTTCCACTCTTTTAGGGGCTGCAGTTGGATAGCTTGACTGTTTGCCAGCACAGTCCTCGGTCAGCACCTTGACCGAGCTTCCATCGTTTCACGACGGAAGTATACCGGGTCCGTCTAAGTGTCATTCGTACTTAGTTCGGTTGTGGGCACCGCGCCCTTGCCTTGGATCAATTGCATGGAACATTAGCGTTGCTCGCCCCCGAGCGACTTCCCTAGCGAGTCTTCAGGAGAACCCGCATGCCCGTTGCTTGCCAGCTCGCCTTTGAACGGGTCTTTCGGGAGGTTGGGGCGTCCAGCCCACTTGCCCTTGACCGGGTCTTGCGGGAGTGCTCAGGCCCGCACAGCCCGCCACCTGTCATCCGCCTTCCTCGCCCGAGAACAAGTCTTCCGGGCGGTTAGGGCGTCCAGCTCGCTCCTGACCGAGTATTGTGGGAGTGCTCCTTCCCACATAGCTTGGCCCTCGCCCTATATATATCCCATTGATCCTTTGGCATTCCTTCCCTCGATCCTTTCCCGAGCTGCCATGCCATCGAGGGTCCGCCTAGCAGCTGTTTCCGTGTCCGAGCATTAAGGGGCTGACAGCTACCATGTTGGCTGGTACTGAATGCAGTGTTGCGGTCTGTCCATCGGTTGCCCCCCTCGGGCAGTCTGTTGGATGATGAAGCAGTCCCCCCTTGTGCCACGCATGCCTCCTTGCGATGGTGTCTGCAGTGGCCAAGGGGAGCCTTCTCGATCTCTCGGATGCGGAATATTCCATGGGCGCATGGCTCTCGGGTGAATTGTGCTCTCGAACGTGATGCTTCATTAGAATGACTCTCATCACTTGCCTACGGCACCTTGGGAGCTCTGCTGCAGGGGTGCTCGGCAAGCGGGATGTCGTCAATGAATGCTACCTGGTTGATCCTGCCAGTAGTCATATGCTTGTCTCAAAGATTAAGCCATGCATGTGTAAGTATGAACTAATTCAGACTGTGAAACTGCGAATGGCTCATTAAATCAGTTATAGTTTGTTTGATGGTATCTCCTACTCAGATAACCGTAGTAATTCTAGAGCTAATACGTGCAACGAACCCCGACTTCTGGAAGGGATGCATTTATTAGATAAAAGGTCGACGCGGGCTTTGTCCGATGCTCTGATGATTCATGATAACTTGACGGATCGCACGGCCAGCGTGCCGGCGACGCATCATTCAAATTTCTGCCATATCAACTTTCGATGGTAGGATAGGGGCCTATTGTTAGACCCCTGAGCTCAAGCCCCGGAGAATGCGTACCACAAGCCGCACCTCGGGGTAGTGGTAGCGCATAGCCTGCACGCGAGGATGCGCGGGCTGTCAAGTGCGAGGTGTTGGGATCAATTGCCAGTCCATAAGCGGGCAAGTGTGGAGATGGTCACATAAGCGTGCATGGACGCACCGGTGAAGGGAACAACCGATCAAGGCCCGGCAGTGTGCTGAGGGACCAAATTGTGGCCAGGAAGCACCACAAGGCACAGGTAGGCGAATGCGCGGGTGGGCAGTAAAGATGCCCACGAGCAAGGCACGCTGCAATGCTCTAGGAGGTTCGGTGAACCTGATACAACCGTGTAAAGGCACTCTAGGAGTGCGCACAACTCAACAAGCCTGGCAGACGCTAAGGGAGCGGCAAGGGAGTTGACTACTTGTGGAGATCGGTTAAGTCCTTGACCATGCCCGAGCACCGGTGGACGCAGCAATCCCGTTCAGACAACTGTGATCTTAGGAAGGAGATCATGGACGTGGATCCTAGAGGAGGATGGATTGGGTCGACGAGGCTTAGCTGGCGCCAAGTCAATCTGAGCGAGCAATCTGGGAAAGTTTCTCCGGGAATGGCAATTAATCTGTTATGGAAACAATCCTGGAGGGATTGGACAGATTTGGCAACCAATCAGTTATGGAAACAATCCTGGAGGGATTGGACATGCTGGAAAACTGAGGGAGTGAATCAAGGGATTCGAAGATGTCAGTTGCCATATCAGGCTCGCAAGGCTCCTCTATATAAAGGGGGCAGTCTCATTCTGCAGGGGGACACCAAGAACACACGAGCAGAGGCAGCAGAAGCCAGCAGAGCAGCAAGAACGACCAGGGCAGTCAAGAGGCACAGAGGGCCGAGATTCCAAGGAGTGGAAGTCAAGTCGGACCTGCAGTCCGGTGCTCTTAAGAGAAGGCACAAGACGGGCGTGCAAGCGGCGCGAGGCTGCAAGGCATAGGCTCATGAGACTGCGTGTAAGAGTTCTGTCCTGGGTTGGGTTTTTCGTGTACTTGTAATATATGTGAATACGAGTTACATTTTCCCAATTGTGTTCTTGTATTCCTTGGTGTTGCTTCTTCGGTTCGGTGATCATTCGGCCTCGACGGTACGCACGGTGTGTGGTTGGTTGGCAAGTGGAGTGTTGACGCCTAGTGGGGTGCGGAAAATTTTGTGGCCCGCATCAGCCCCGTGACAGTTGGTATCAGAGCAAGGTTTTGTCCGTGACAAGCCGGAGTACCCGTGAAAGTGGTGCTGCGTTCGTGTTGAGAATACCCTTTGTCAAAGACCACACGTACCCTACAAACAGCAACCGTGTGGACCAGGGCGATGGAAGTGTTGCGGGAGCATGTGGTGGTGCTAGAAGGCCGCCTTGCAGAGCTCACTGGACGAGCAGACCCAACCGCTACGCTGGAACCCCGCGTTGCTGCTTTGGAGGACAACATCGGCGAAGGCGACGATCTTGGAGGAACCGTGACGGATCTGCTGAAGGCGATCAGGCTTGATGTGGCGACCCTGAAGGATGATGTGGTCCTGATCAAGCGGCAATTGGTGTCCCAAGCGGGGCCATCGAATGAGACTCGTGGGAAGATGAAGGTCTTGGAGCCAAAGGCGTTTGAAGAAACAAGGAGTTCCAAGGATCTAGAGAACTTCATATGGGATATGGAGAACTATTTTGCTGCTGCGAAGATCCCCGACGCCGAGAAGGTGATGATCACCACCATGTACCTTGCCAAGGATGCGAAGCTATGGTGGAGGACCCGGGTCCAAGACGATATCAGTGCAGGCAGACCCCGGATGGAGACCTAGGAGGCACTGAAGAAGGAGCTGAAAGAGCAGTTCCTGCTGAGCAACATAGCATGGCTTGCTCGGGATGCGATGGCCAAGCTGAGGCACAGCGGACCAGTGCGGGACTACGTGAAGGAGTTTAGCGCACTGATGCTGAACGTGACGGATATGTCAGAGACGAACAAGCAGTACACATTCCTGAAGGGGTTGCAACCTCGGGCTCAACTCGAGCTAAGGAGGCAAGGGGTAAGAGACCGTCCTTCTGCCTTAGCTACGGCGGACGCACTGCTGGACTTATGGATTGCTCGAGCCGAGGAGGGGTGCAAGAAGGCCCAGCCGATGGACAAGGACAAGAAGTCCAAGTCCTACCTGAAAGGGAAGTCAGGAAAGGGCAAGGAGAAGCAGCTGACCCGACCAGACAAAGGGAAGGCGAAGGTGATCGAGGGAGCCAACGGAAGGAAGGATCCTCGGACGGACCTGGGCTGCTTCATATGTAATGGACCCCATAGGGCAAAGGAGTGCCCAAAGTGGGATGGGAAGGTTACTTCCCTACGGTTGGATGACTCCGACGAGGACCAAGTGCAGCATGTTGCCCCACTGCAAGCCCTCGGCGCTATGCGGAGTGAGCACCATAAGGTACGCCACAATTTGTTGTTCGTGGATGTAACCTTCAATGGCAGGCAGATGTCAGGCTTGGTGGATACTGGCGCCA
>FWPY01000064.1:872500-875000 GCA_900174645.1 Sonneratia alba | reverse complement strand
GGCTGCCACTGGTATACCACGGGCGATGCCTTGATCGACCATGGCGATGGGCCCCAGTCGACGACGGGCCCCGGTTGATGATGGGCGATGCCTTGGTCGACCACGGCCTGTGCCTTGCTCTACCATGGGTGGTGCTCTCGGTTGCTCATGGGCTGTGCCTTGCTCTACCAGCGGCAGCCCCTGGTCGATCACAGGCGATGCCGTGATCGACTGCAGCGACTGGCCCTGGTATACCATGGGCGATGCATTGGTCGACCACAGGCATTGCCTTGCTCTACCAAGGGCGGTGCTCTCGGTCGATCACGGTCGCTCATGGGCGGATCCTTGCTCTACCAGCATCAGCCCTTGGTCGATCACGGATGATGCCTTGATCGACCACAGCGACTGCCCCTGGTATACCATGGGCGATGCCTTGGTCGACCGTGGTGGGCGTTGGTAGCGCCCGGGCGGTTGGTGTAAAATTCCGGGTCATCATATCACCTTCTAGGAATACCAAAAATGTAAATAAAGCTCTTTAAGGGGGTAGTGTATGGCATGGCTGCCCCCTTGCATCCGTACCATCACCCGTGGGCATGATCCCTACCGATCGTGGGGGCATGCTCCAGTGCTGGGCGTGCTTCCTCCACCACCACTCCGATGCCGGCTCGGCCGGTGTGCGTCATTGTGGTCGGAGGCAGCCCGGATGCTTGTCGTGAGCTCGTTTTGTAGCTCACGGCATCTTCCACACATCGGGAACACGTTCGGTTGGCTGGAATACTCAGGAGCTGTTTCTTTTTCTAGCACGGGCGATGCAATTGTCCACCAGGGCGACATCCCACGGTGGATCTTGGGCTGTTTACTCGGTTGCTCTTGTGCAGTGCCTTGCTCTAGCACAGGCTGCGAGCTCGGTCGACCGCCGGCAATGCGTTGATCGACCGCGGGGGCAGCCCTTGGTCAACCACGGGGGACGCCTTGATCGATCACGGCGTCAGCCCTTGGTCGACTATGGGCGATGCCTTTCTCTACCATGGGCGGTGCTCTTGGTCAACCACTGTCGCTCAGCGGCAGTGCTCTCGGTCTCTCATGGCCTGTGCCTTTCTCTACCAGCGACAGCCCCTGCTCGATCACGGGCGATGCCTTGATCGACCTCAGCGACTCCCCCTGGTACACCACGGGTGAAGCCTTGATCGACCACAGCTACGGCCCCGGTCGACAACGGGCGATGCCTTGGTTGTCCACGGGCTGTGCCTTGCTCTACCATGGGCGGTGCTCTCGGTCGATCACTGTCGCTCACAGGCAGTGCTCTCGGTCGCTCATGGGCTGTGCCTTGCTCTACCAGCGACAGCCCCTGGTCGATCACGGGCGATGCCTTGATCGACTGCAGCGACTGCCCCTGGTATACCAAGGGCGATGCATGGGTCGACCACGGGCATTGCCTTGCTCTACCACGGGCGGTGCTCTCGGTCGATCACGGTCGCTCATGGGTGGATCCTTGCTCTACGAGCATCAGCACTTGGTCAATCACGGGCAATGCCTTGATCGATCGCAGCGACTGCCCCTGGTATACCACGGGCGATGCCTTGGTTGACCGTGATCGCCCGTGGTGGGCGCTGGTAGCGCCCGGGCGGTTGGTGTAAAATTCCGGGGTCATCATATCACCTTCTGGGAATACCGAAAACTTAAATAAAGCTCTTAAAGGGGGTAGTGTGTGGCATGTCTGCCCCCTTGCATCCGTACCATCACCTGTGGGCATGATCCCTACCGATCGTGGGGGCATGCTCTGGTGCTGGGCGTGCTTCCTCCGCCACCACTCCGATGCCGGCTCAGCCGGTGTGCATCGTCGTGGTTGGAGGCAGCCCGGATGCTTGTTGTGAGCTCGTTTTGTAGCTCACGGTATCTTCCACACATCGGGAACATGTTTGGTTGGCTGGAATACTCAGGGGCTGTGCCTTTCTCTAGCACAGGCGATGCGAATTCTGGACCAGGGCGACATCCCTTGGTTGACCTCAGGCTGTTCTCTCGGTTGCTCATGGGCAATGCCTTGCTCTAGCACGGGCTGTGCGCTCAGTCGACGTTGGGCGATGCCTTGAATGACCGCGGCGACAGCCCCTTCTCGACCACGGGCTGTGCCTCTCTGTACCACATGCCGTTCTCTCGGTCAGTCATGGTTGCTCACGGGCGCTGCTCTCAGCAGCAGCTGCCACACATCGGTAATGCGGTCGGTCGGTTGGTTGGATATCTCACTTTTCTGTCTAGGTCTTCTCGCGTCTATTGCCCGGTTGTGGTCTAGCGGACTGCCTTCTTTCCCTTCCGAGAAACCACTCGGAGCGGGGCGGAGGTCTCTTTCCGCGTGACTGTGATCCTGTGTGCGTGATGGCGTGTGAGTGGTGCTTTGGCTGTACGTGTTGGCTGGCTCAACGGTGGTGTGGACCGTTGGACTGTCCGCTTGGCAGCCCCTCAATGGACGTCCCATGCGTGTGTTATGCTGTGGTATGCTCTCTGGTTCCTGTGTTGGCTACCA